>CM077267.1:5827500-5875000 GCA_039654775.1 Spinibarbus caldwelli
AGGTGAAATCTTCTCTAGTGAACGAGTCCGAGAACAACAGCAGCTCATCAGACTCCGAAGTAAGCAAAACAGTTCTGTACCATCATTTTAGTGCACTAATGCATGCATACAAGTGTTAATTAGTAGCGCTAAAACTAAACCGATGCTTTATTTCCCAAATGCAAGCAAACAGAAAGGCGTCCTCGACCCAGACCAGAACTAGAAAGTTATGAGAAACAGAGAGAACACTTTGCGGAAGGTAAAAAAAATAATTAAATAAATAAACAGTTCGCGATGTATTCCTTATGTTTTGTGTGAGTGATGTTTGCATAGTAATTACAATTATTGGTTTGCTGTCGCCCCTAAAGCTTTGAGACGACAAGATGGAGGATTTTTCAAGGGACCCCCTTATGCTGGTTATCCGTTTCTTATGATCCCAGATATTACGAATCCATACCTCTCCAACGGATCGCTATCTCCCAGCACAAGAACGGTACGTGCTATTTCACTTTAAACACAACTATCACCTTCATGACGTCACGCCGCACTCCGTAAATTTTTTTGTTGCAAGAGGCGCGTTAAAAAAGTCGCCTTTCAGTGCGCCATATTCTTCTCTTTGTTTGAATTTTGCGTTTAGAATCCTTAAAAACTAGTTAATAACCAAGCAAGCTTTGTGTTCCAAAAGTTTGCAGTTGTTTGTTACCACTTGTTGAGTCTTGAGCATGCATGCATGTATTAGGAGGCCATTCTGATGCATTGCACAATAAGTCATTTACTTGGGCTCACCCGAGCACAAAAGAAGCTTTTATTCACTGCCTCCAATGGCACGAAAATGGACTTTTCACAGCGAGATGTCTGCACAATTAATTTTGTATTATCATAACAGGCGACAAGTTGGAGGCAAGCCCAGGCAGATAGGATTCATCCAGTTTTTGGTGTCAGGAATGTGTCTTTACTCCTTTTGTTGTTGTGTGATAGGATGTTGCCCAGTTAGAGAGCTGGATTTACGACCGGTGTTCTGTCGATTTGGGCTACCCTGTCAGATTTTGCTACCTCCCATTTAAAACTGTAGGGAGTACAATTCGACAATGAAAAATGCTATCTGTCAAATTATGGTTTATTAATGTCTACACCTACCACAACCCTAAACCTACCCTTACAGTAATGCAAATACAGTAATTATGTGTTATATTTGCAACTGTGGCTAGAAGGGATACAGCCACCGGAAACCAACAATAAATATATATATATATGTATATTTTATATCTATTAGATTGTGTTTTATTAACGTCTACACCTACCCCAACCCTAAACCTACCCTTACAGTAATGCAGATACATTATATATTGTTGTTCAGCATGAGAAAAAGTACGCAATATTGATGTGCGCATGCGCAGTGAGCCCTGGTAGGAAAATATGACGGGTAGGATAAAATGTCAGAACACCGGGCGCATTGATATTGAAAGCAGGAAGGTTGGTTCTGATTGCGTGTTTTTATGGCTTATGTCATGAAGACCTTTGAGTTCATTTGAGCCACATCGAGATTTTCTAGATAAGTTCTTCCCCATCATTGAAACTGTCTTTCAATTAGAGGGCTGTTAGGCGACTATTGTTATCATTAGTTACCGCTTGACGGCCCTATCGGAGGTCTCTACTGGATGCCCATTATCTTAATGACATCTTCACCTAGGGGGGCGGTTTGGCTACCTGAGCAGCAAGCCCCCACCGAGGTGTCTGAATCGCAGGCAAATTGCTGCATATGTTTGCCTTCCTCCATTTAGCTCCATTGAAGGATATCTGGAATGTTTTTTTTTTTTGCACAGTGTTTGCCTGTTGCTTTCTAAAGCCGCTGTGTCAATGTATAAGTGATGAGGCATGTGAACGTAGGCTAACATGTCATTGTGGAAAAATTTCAGCAAGACTGTAGCGATAAACATTCGTTCATTGTGTTCATTGTGCTGCTAACGCATGAGAATGCATGAATCTGTTGGTCATACATTTGGATATTAGATGTGGCAATAGGTTTGCTTGTTTGCAGCACAATGGTTTTTTCAACTCGTCAAATAGCATTAGCCAGAGAATGGTTGCTGTCGCATGAGTGGTTTGACTAAGGAAAACAAGTTACCTTTAACAGCTGTAACAAAGAGCGACTGTGATTCTAGTAGATAAGATGGATAATAACATCTGACTTCTGGCTTGCTGGTGTGTATTTGTGTGTGAGCCTGAAGGCAACTGATTCAACCATGTCTTTCCCATTGTACAATAGCAAGGTTGTGTATAGTTTTGGAGTACAAAAGTTTGTGAAGCGCCACTCAGTCTATGAGGGGGGAAAAACATGTAATGTTACTGAACCGAAGCTGAAAATTGTTTACAGTAACTGTTGGCACTGGATTTTCAATCTAAACACAACCTGCTATGCTAAGATTTTTTGAGGGAGCTTTATTTTCTCTCAGGTCTTTTTGTTTTAGTTCGTACGATGGGAAAAATACACTAAAGCTCTTCTTGTAGAGCTTCCCTCTTCCAGTTATAAAGGAGCTTTAGATACTTTTTCTTAACTGAGTTAGTCGACTTTAACAAGGCTTGCTTTGACCCCAGTTTGAAGTTGCTTAAGGTTTTATCTTCCACAATGTCCTCTTTTCGCAAATGCTAATTCAGCATTTTTGTAGTTTCCAACATCAGTTTAACAGCTTTGCTCTTTGTTTGCTAATTATCACTTCCTTATTTAATAATGTTTCTTAATTGATTTAATTATATTCCGGTGAGTGTAAACAGCAGGGTAAAAGTCCAGTGCTTTTGTGTGCAGATTAGTCAATATATTGTTGATAACGCTGTGAGGCTAATCTTGTTTGATTTTCTTACTTGGTTGTAATGTTTTGTTTATTAATTTGTTCTGCTAAAGTTTGTTAAATGCTATTGCTAACATTTTATGCTAGCTTAACCCAAGTGTAGCACAGCACAGTAGCAAGTGTAGCTGACTTTGCAAAAACTAGCAACGTTTAAGGTCCATTCACACCAAGAATGATAACTTTAATAACTATATTAGTGGATTGGCTAATGGATGGATTCTGGACAAAACAACTGTTGCAAAAACTAGCAAAGTTTGTCAAGGTCTGTTCACAACAATAACGATAGTTATAATGATAGCCATGTTAGCGGATTGGCTAATGGGTGGCTTCTGATTGGCTGCCAATGTTTTTATCGTTCTTCAACTGGGAAAAAAAAGCGATTCCAATAATATTGTTCCTCAGTGTTGTTGTTGTAATAGTTCCTTATAACGTAGAATTGGAACGATTATTAAAACTTTATAGTTATATTTGGTGTGAACAGATATTTAGGTGCCACAAACAGCAACAATGCAGAAAAAGCGAGCATTTGAACACTTTTAACACAAAAGCATAGTTGTCGAAGCACTTCGCACTTGTGTATCCACTTCCGTTGGGGTTGAACCAAGCTAACCAGCAATTTTAATGAAATAAGTGCACTTATTGCACAAAGTCGTACTAGCGAGTAAGTGGCAAGCCCTCGATCGCATAGCTGCGCTCTCGGAGCACGTTGGCCCTTTTTGACTGGCATTCTCTTCCCCTCCATCTTTCTTCCACTATTTAAACTCTCTCCTCTACGATGGTATTTTAAGACCTACGAGACAATATAAAGTAAACAGAGGAATTGTCCTGCATACGAGAGGGCCTCATTTTACATAAACAAACAGTGCTCAGGAGAGCGGCCCTGTCAACATCCCAAGCCTTTTCCACACACTCAGCACTCAGAGACGGGGTGGGGGTAGATGGCGAGAGAGAAACCAGGCACCCCCCTCCGGCCTGTCCCACCTCCCCGTCTTCAGCTACAGAGGGGACATTGTCCAGGCCTTTAAGTTAAGACAGCATTCCTGTAGTGCAAGACGGTTCAGGAAACCTGAAAACCGGTGTACGAATGTTTGCACAAATGACCAAATAAACACAGCTTTACAATTTTATCCCGACTTAATGTGTTATGCTTTTTTTCTCTTCTGTAAGGATAAACTAAACAAATCCAAATTAATTTAGAAATATTTTGGTCTCTCTTTTGCTGTGTATAAGAAGTGTGCGCTATGAATGCTGCGTCTTGTTAGGAGGCCAGGAATTGCATGATGAGACATAAACCAATTCTCCTTTTTCCCCTTTTAATGTTACTACTTCATCAAGCGGCGACCGTTTAAAAACCTTCCCGCTATTGGATGCGTTCCACTGAAGACCCTTTCTGGTAATTTGATTATTGACTCCGATTAAAACCAGAAAGTTCCTTAAAGAAAGAAATGTCATGCCAAACATTATTTTCCTCCTCTGGTTTTCCACACAAGCTTGGCGTCGTTCTAGACATCAGATTTTTTTTTCAAACAAGACAAAATAAAGACCTAATTTACAGACGTTCTTCCTGAAGGGAGAGTGGTTTATGAATCTGTACTTGAGGGTGAACCACAGGGGCTGAAGAAATGCTACAGGAAGTAGATAAAGGAATGCAGGGAGCTGTTCCCAAGGCCATAACACAGATCTCTTTCCTGTTGATCATATCACGTCCTGCGCTGGCCACATGGAATCATTCTGAATTTGCTGTATTTTTGCAATGGATTTTATCTCTTTGACCAATTATCTTTGTATGGCATGGTGTTTACAGTATGGTGTAGATAGCAAGAGCGCTGTCATTACACAGTAGTTTTAATTAGTTTGTGTTTTTATTGTAATGAAGCAGAATTGCGCCGTATCTTAATGCATCTGCAATTTATTTTATTATTATAATTTTTAAAAACTCAATTTCAATAATTTAATTAATTTCTACTAATTATTTCTACGCAGTCCTAGAAAAAGCTAATATAGATTAGCTTTTTCTATAGCCGTGTGTAAGTTACTGAAAAGTTTAAACGCTGTGGCGCTATCAAAAACATTGACTGTTTGTTAAACATCTCAACCTGCCCAGCATAGCAACATTGCTTCAGCCAGTAGTATGAGTTTTGGGGCAGGGCTGTTTGTTTGAATGACCAATGGCAGATGAGGGCAGTTTGTGAGTCATTTTTGCACAGAAATCACACACTTCGCCTTTTAGAAATTGATATCTCTTTTTATTTTTATTTTTATTTTTTTATTCTTTTGCGTAACTCAGAATAATACACTTTATTTATTCATTCATTCATACTTTGAAAAAAGCTGATGGCAGAAATGTTTGTTTGATAAATAAGCCTATTATTCTGAGTTTTGTCATTATATTTTTTTATTTATATGCAATTTGTTTCACCTCAGTATTCAGGTGTGTGTTTATCTTTTTGTCATTGTAAAGTAATGTTTTCATTTGTCTGCATTCACATTCATTTGTCCTTGTGGGAAACTCTGGGCTGTGAATCAAAATGATTTCAAGTGTCCGAAGACAAATCAGGAATGTAAAATGGATGCATTTAGCCTGATCTTTTAGGGCCGTGCTCCGTTGAGAGCAATATAACATATTTTTTCCCGAGGCAAAGCAGATTGAAGCCTTGTTGGAGTTTCTGTCTTGGTTTTAGTGAGTGTGTGTGAGCGGCTGACGTCATTCTCCATTGATAAGATTGTGCTGGCAGTGGTCAGCGCTCATCAAAACCCACCTCATGTTCTCTTGCATGTCCTGCAGTGAATTTCACCCCCACGTCCCCATTTTGGTTGCAAAAAACAGCGAGCTCTCGCTCAGAGCTGCGTACTGACTTCATGCATCACTCCATGCTAATAAAACTTGATTGTGCCGGGGATAAAGTTTAAGGGGGTGGGGGGCTTCAGGCTTCATCAGTCTGGTATTTTTAACAGCTGTTTTCAGTTATTACCTCGCAGTCAGAGCTTCCTGGGGCCTCGGGAGGGGGAGGGAGGGAGTGGGGTGCAGGGGGGTAGTTAGGGGTAAAGCATTATGGGAAAGAAATGAAGCAAGCTGTGGGGATGAGGGTGCCAGGTGGGTGAGAAAGTGGGCATGCGGCCAGGAAGTGTGTGTGTGTGCGCGTCCTGTTGGCTTAGTTGGAGCACGTGAACGCTGTGATAGCACGTTATCTCATCGCAGCCCTCGACGGTCTCACATGGCCTTGTTGTGCCTGCTGCTTCATGCCAGGCTGAAAAGGCCACGGGAGATCTGATATCAGCAGCATCAGGATTTTCTTGTAGGGTGAGGTGTACTTTCAGCTAATTCCTTATGTGATCAGTTGCTTGTGATATGGTTATCATGGCGTGCTTTTAATTACTGCTGTCTTTCCCCCCCTAATGTTACCTTTAGCACAAAGAATGCATGCCTTCTGACTTACGAAACCTGATAAATAAGAGAGTGGCTGATATGGAGTTTTTAAGGGTTGATTCCAACACTGTCATGTTTTGTGAAGCAGCTTGCGTAGCTTGAAGCATCTGTGTTCACATATTTGCTTAGAGTATGTTTCGGGCCTTATTTTATGCAATATTTATAATGCAAGAAACTTTTTGGATGCATATATATATATATATATATATATATATATATATATATATATATACACACACATACACACTTTTTTTTTTTAAATATTGCCTGATATTGTATATTTAATAGTGCAGGCTCATATGTCTTTTTACATTTCTTTTACCATCATCTAATGCTCACTTAAAGTTAATTTTAAAACATACTAATAATAACAGTGTTAAATGTAATCTATAACAAATCTCAATATAAATATCCATTTTCATTCCATATTCATATTAAAATTCCTAAAATCAACTGTAGCATTTAAATATTGATTTTAGTGTTTTGTTTTTTTGTTTTTTTTTAGTATCACCTGAACACATTTTTGAATTTTGGTTTTGTATTAAGTTGAAATGTCTTGTATAATTTTGTAAATTGTATATCTTGTATTATTTACCTTGTTGCTGACATAGCGTAAATCCAGTACACAAGAAAACAATTTAATTTACTCAGACAAAATTGAATAGGATTTTAATTTCGGCCATGTATTTATAAGCTGTAATATAGAAATAATTATGAGCATTTTAATATGAGTGCAATGCCATTATTATTCCTTGACAATGCTTGCTGGTAGACGGGCTTGACACTAAATTGTCAAAATTTTAGAGATTTACTAGTGTCGACTTGCTCCAAAAAAAGATTTAAGTTCAGTATCTTCAAAACAGTAGTTAAGCCCACAAATAATTGTCCAAACACTGAAGGGCGTTGCTGGCATTAGCAGTGAGTGTATGTATTATTGTGATGGCGTCAGCCGTAAGCTTCGCCCATATTGAGCGCCTTTCCCCATCTTAAGGAGTCATCGGTGGAGAAGCTCTTTGTGGGCAGGGGCTTGGGGGTAGGCAGGCGGCCCCGATTCTCGTGTGAAATGAGGGATGTTCTATAGTGACTCTTGGCCGAGGCGGCAGGGAGTGTATGGGAGCTTTTATGAATAGGGGCCTTTCAGTCGTTCAGTATGGCTCTGAAAGGCTGAACAAAAGCCTAGAGGGTGGCGACTGAGAGCTACACGGTAGATCCACAAAACACTTCACTTTGCAGCGGCGTAGTCGTAATCCCTAAGAAATCAGCCATTCCAAACGCACACATTCAAGAAATGTCACATAAACAAAGTAGACGGCTGACAAATCTTCGAGAAGTTTAACGCCATAATTGGCGTTCAATTGGCCAGGCTTATGGTTGTCAAAATGCTGGATTTGTTGTCGATCTGGGAGTCTTATTCAAACACGATGGCTGCTGAAATTTGGTGGGAAGTTGTTTCCCTGGATCCTAAATGGAGATGGGTCGTTTTTCCATGTGTTTGACAGTGAGATACATCTTCACATTGTTTCAGTTAGGGGTGAGAGGTCAAGGTTCACAGCCTGTTGACGTGACTCACAGTTGAGTGGGCACCAAAGTTCCCAGATTCCAGTAGGGGGGTCGTCGTTGCACTCCAAGCCTGGCAGCTTTTTCCCTCCCCTTCCCTTCTAAACTCTCCATTAGGATTCGCTCAGAGCTGTCAGACGAGTAGCGTAAAAAAACTGTCTCGTGCACACCCTGCCGCTCACTTCCTCTCAAAAATGATGGTTCGTGGCGTGATGATTAATTAGAAAAGAAGAACAAAACAAAACCTTGCTCCAGTTCTTTTGGCTCCAGACATTCATTGGCCCGCCACAGTCTGGGTCTTTCAGATTGGTGGAGTGGAAGTGACATAACCGCTGGCACAAAAGAGCAACCGTGTGATTGGAGGAGAATGCGTATTGTGTGCCGTTGGGGGGTCCGTCACAGACACGGCGCTTCTACAGCTCTTACCCTGACCACAAGGTTGAGAGCGGCTCTATTGTCACATGACATGTTCACACTGGACCACAAGCTTTTGTGTTCGTACGTGAGAGTGTATGTCTTATCCAGCTGGGCCTTGTCGGTCAGGGCATGGGCCGCCCCTCCCCGTGCACAGCTGCAGTTTGGACCCAGAGGCGCAGTTTAAGGGCTTGTGAAAACCCCCTGAGCCTTCTTCATTTCTCCAGATGAGTACCTCATTGTAATCGACTGAACAGGAGTGCACTTTTTTTTTCTTCTCTGGACTTTTTGCTTTTGTGTTACTTATAAACTTGTCTAACTGTTACATCCTTTATGTCAACCAAAACTCATTCTCTGTTTTAGCTTTCTTATAAACCGATTACCATTTCAACAGTTACAAGTCCTGTCAAGTTTTGGTTGACACAATTTTTAAGAAAGTTAGGGGATATAACCTTTGTCTTCAATGTAACTGTAGGTTTCCAACAGATTATGTAACATTCCCAATTGTTAATTTCTTAAAGACTTGGCAAAAGTGGTTACCATTTCAACTGTTACATCCTCTACCTTTGTTGGTGTTGTAGTCAACCAAAACTCATACTCCACTTTGGGTTTCTTATAACCTTGTTGAAACTGGTGACACAGCAGTTGTAATGGTTACCAGGTGCTCCCAGTTTAGGTTGGGAAAAATGTTGGAAAAGTTGTAACTTTTAGACCTTTGATAACTTTTTCAACAGTTATGCCCTCTAACTGTTAGAACTTTGGTAACTTTAGAACTCTGGTAACTTTTCCAGCAGTTACATCCTCTAACTGTTAGAACTTTGGTATCTTTAGAACTTCGCTATCTTTTCCAACGATTACATCCTCTAACTGTCAGAACTTTGGTAACTTTAGAAATTTGGTATCTTTTCCAACAATTACATCCTATAACTGTCAGAACTTTTGTAACTTTTCCAACAGTTGCATCCTCTAACTGTCAGAACTTTGGTAACTTTTTCAGTGGTTACATCCTCTAACTGTTTAGAACTTAAGTAACTTTAGAACTTTGGTATCTTTTGCATCAGTTATATACTCTAACTATTAGAACTTTGTAACTAACTTTAACCAAACTCGTTAGGAGAAGTAACTGTTGGAAAGGTAATTACTTTTGAGAAGCAACCCTAAATGGAGAATAAGTTTCCATTGACTACAATTTCACCAAAATTGAGATATAAATGTTTGAAATTTTTGAAGACGGACTGTAGGAAATGGTTCAAACCATTTAACTGGTTCAACTTTTTCAACAGTAATGTCCCCTTACTTTATTGATGCTGCACACAACCAAACCTTGGGTCATTTTGGGTTTCTCATAGACTTGTTGAAAGTGGTAATCTTTCCAGTAATTACGTTCTCTACCTTTGTTGATGTTGCTCCTCAGTTAATGGAAATTAGTGACATGGCATTTGCAATGGTTACCAAGATGAAGTTTATAAGAAACTCAATATGGAGAATGAGTTTTGGTTGTTGTAAAATGTCAAAATTTGGGGACGTAACTGTCAACATTGTCGTCAACCACAACTCCTCTTCCCTTTGGTGACATTACAGCATGATGCTAATGTTCAGTAATCATGTTTTTAATTTGTAACCCAGGCGCCGGTTAGCGCGTTGTTTAAGTTTTATACTGTTCTCTTGTGATTGTAAACAATTCTTAGCATCGCATCTCGGTCTCTCTGAAACACTCCCACAGTTTGTCATGGCCAATGTCGATGGTGCATTCCCTTAGCCGCCCAGCTCGTAGACCCAACCTCGTGAAAAACCACACAAACACGCTGTGTGTACTGTAGAACTGGTTACAGCTGCAAGCAGTGAAATCTGGATTGTGTTAGCCCATGCACTGTGATTTATAAATTGTTTCTCAGGCCATAAATTCCCACTATAATTGCACTCCAAGCCCCCTTCCATTCTCCTCACTCTTTCCCTCTCCGTCTTTCACTCCTTCACCTCCTGCGCTTCCAGACGCGCACACACGCTCTGGCGGTACGTGGTCCGGCACTAATTGTTTGCAGGAGGGAACTGGTTTGACAAGGTAGAAAGTTTTTGAAATTCAGGGCTCGCAAAATTTCAAAATCCCCGGTAGCCCTTCGGGCACGTACTCTTCAGATTTTGGTAGCCCGAAAACTAATTTAACTGGCCCAAATAAAAAGACCATTTATTTATATATATATATCTTTTTAAGAGCTGCACAAGTAAAATGAACACCGTATGAGTGGGGTTGGACAATGTCTATGGTAACAAATTAAGCCATAAAATTACATGATTTACAGTTCAGATACAGGTTTTCACAAAAACAAAAAATCTTATAAAATGGCATTTCAGCCTTTAAACCATTTTTATAGAAAGGGATGAGTCAAATGTGTCAATTATTAGGTCTATATTAATTTAAAACATATAAATATAAATATTATATAATGTTTTAATTGTTTAGATTTTTAGAAGGCACATTAACTTTTTCACATTTACAACTCTATATGTTTGCAGTGTAAAAACATGGGTCGACATTCGCATTGATCTGAACACAAACAGCAGAAAGGCTTATTGGAAATGCAAACTCATTCTTTACCACGAGGTGGCGCTTCAGGAGTGGCTGAAAATAGCAGTTTCCCCGGTAACGGCTGTACACAAAGCAGCACCGCGGTCATAAACGCTGCTTCATCAGGCATTACAGGCAAGATGAAATGAAAATGCCAACGACACGTTTCTGAGGACAGACGGTTCCCTTCAAAGATACATTCATATAAAACACCCGCGCCGCATTTTGACATTGCCTTTTGAAGTTTAATGCAGCCGTATCGTGATTCTTGTCTTTCCGTCCTCAACTGTAAGTCCTCTTGAAATTATAATTAAGACTTTTCTTACACCATTTAACGTATTTAAAACTTTTTATGGCTTTAAATTTGATACAACTAAGTTTAAGTGTCTTTAAGGACCTGTGGGAGCCCTGTATTTAAGATAGCCTGTCGGGCAGAGCAGTGATGCATTTTGGTAGCCCAACTGGAAGAAACAATAGCCCCGGGACGTTGGGCTAGCGATTTTGCAAGCCCTGAAATTAGGCAGGGCGGTCACAGTTGTGAGTCAGGGCTGCACATCGCAGGTATGGTGTGTCATGCCCCCACATCGCCCCCCTGGACTGCTATTGCACAATAGCAGTTGTTAATGGTGTAAAGATAACACTTTAGCCATTTAGTGCACTTTTGCAAAAAAATTGCATTATTTCCCCTCTCACATTTAATTGCAGAGTGAGAGGTTTTTTGTTTTTTTTTCGGAATGCGAATTTCGCTCCCCCAGGCCTCTCTGTGGTAGATTCAAGTTTTATACATAACAGCCAACGGGTTATAAAAAATAACCCTGTTTATTTGTTGTGCCTCAAGTTCTCCATATGGAGGAAAGCTTGTCAACAAATCCGCTTTAAACGAACAAAACTGCAGTGGCTGCTGTTTAAATATTTTCCAGTTCTGTTCCAATCAGGTAACATGATTTTTTGACGCCGGTTAGACTTGTGTTTTAGTAGGAGGGGTATATTGGGGAAGGGGTGAAGTCTGAGTTAGTGTGTGTGAGTGTGCTGGGGGAGGTAGTCTACAAAGAGAATACAATAAGCTCTTTGTCTTCATTATGCATTTATGAGAAAAGGATGAACGTTTCTTTATTTTACTTTATCTTCAGCTGTCTTTAGGATCAATGCACCATATTTGGATGTCTGATTTTAGATGCATATGCTTAAACTTAAAGCCTGCATTGTTGTTGGTCAGTTTATTTCTATTATTATTGCAAAATATAGTTATCATAAATTGGATGCCTACAACGTTGTAGATTACTATAGCAAGCACTTTTGGGTTATAAAGTGGCTTTGTTATCCCTCTTGGCTGCTTGTGGGTTAACAAGCCCAGGCTGTTCATCGTAAACCTGGGTATAGTTTGGACTGCAGTGCTGTAACCAGATACCGAAATACTGGAAACCGCATAACTGACTTGTAATTGACTTTAAGGAGGGTGGCTGCATTTCGCCTTTGCAGAAAAACAGAGCTCCCATCAGACAGCTTATTACTTTCTCGTGGTCGTAATTATGTGTTGGGTTTTATTTGACCTACTGTTTTGTCCTGCGCCACAATAACACTCTTATTCCTCGCGTTGTCAAGGTTTGTTTGTACTTTTCTCTTGAAATTATTAAAAAGAAATCAATGCATTATGTGTATGTGAAGTATATTTCCTGAAAAAAAAAAAAGTTGTTTTAGCTTGTGCATCCAAAGTGTTTTTTGTGATTAGAAACTGAAGGTGTCTTCCAAAGATAGTTCTTTTTTTTTTTTTTTCTACTGCAACCGGACGGTTGGTGAATGCAAACTTGGTCTCTGTTGCCGTCCCTAAATGAGCCACATTGCCATGGAAACCCCTGGTCTCTGGATGGCTGACCTCTGAACCAGTTCTTTAAGTAGGCAGTGAATGGAGGGAGTAGTGTTATCAGTGAGGTCACAATAGTATCCATGGGAACTCGGAGAGCAACTGTCAGTCATGAGTCTTTCCTGTTGAGGCTGAAGCCCGGTTCTGTGTGGAAGCCACTGGCTTGATGAAAAGAGGCACTTTAACGCTGCTAATGTAGGCAGGTCAGCCAGTGCCACTGAACTACAGGAACAAACCACAAATAAGTGCTTCATTGCATTAGGATGATTTGCGCTTGGATTGCTTTTATAAGCGAAAGTTTTGGAGGGATGCACTGAATTTCGATCCTCAATTTTCAGTACCAATAGCAGATAATTTAACAGATTATAAATGGCATAGAAAAATAGGATACTGTTTAAATTCTACACTATTTAAGAGCTGATATTTAACAGTTGATATTTAATTTAAAATAAATATGCACTGTATAATCATTATAGTGACTAATATTAGGCCTATACATGTGGCTTTTTTAATTAATATTAATGTTTATGAATCTTTTTCAATGTAGAATTTACACTTTTTAAATAAAATAGTTTTTGGTGACTTTTTACTTTAATAGTAATTTTGTAATCTAACTATACTGAACAAATGAGACTGATAACTGTTAAAAAATATTTTTGTTTTTATATTTTTATTTATTTAATATTTACAATCTTTTTTTTCCAGTTTAAACCAGAGATACATCTCTTATTTAACAATACAATAAACCCATATACTGGCCCGATCAAAATGAATAATATATTCTGATAATAATAATAATTTTGGCCTGATTATATTGTGCATCCTTAATAATAATGACTTTTTTGTCCTAAAATGTGTCATATTTTGTTTCGAGGAATTTCTGTAATTTGGGTTAAATTAGTTTTATGCTGTGGCTGTTTATAAGCACACGTGTTTGGATCTAATTCCTGAAACAAAATTACCATCTGCTGATCCTTTGTACCTAAAAGTTCCCAGAAACTTGTTGAATTACTTCCTAATGTGCTCGGTGGATGAATAAGTGATTTGTTGGTTAAATTTCTGCGGTCCAACCGCTTCTGTAATAAGATAAGTCTGCTTTAATGAGCTTCTCCTCCTCTTCTGAGTTTAATCTCTTAAATCAGACTTCATAATTACTTAATTTTTTGCTTATTAACATTGTTTATGTTGTTCAAATCGTTTGTTGTCCCATCTAGATCTCGCATTCATATTTGGAGGCGGTCGAGAATTCCTGTCCTTTCCCCGCAAATTAATTTCTAATTAGCACAGATAGGGGTGTCGTTTGCCTATGAATTGTTTCCGATAATTAAGTAAACTCTCGCAGCTCTTAAACAAACAATAGGTCTGAATGCCAACCTGTGGTGAGGGAGGGCTGGAAAGCGCCTCTATTGTCTTTCCCTCTGGCGGCAGTGAAAAGAGCAGCGAGAGGTGTCGCTCGCATAAATAAATGAGTCAGGTGATGTCAGACCCCTCTGGCCGCATCAGGGCACTGCCCTATAGGCATACATGCATGTAATCCAGAGCCTTTTGTCTGGCTTAACTGTTCTGATGCTGAGATGTAATGGATTCCTTTGTGTGCCACCAGCTTTCTGCTCCAATCTAGTGGAGGGTGTGTGTGCAATGGGTGGAAACATCGGGGAGAAATGTAGGCCATGCTTTGAATGATTGACATGACCTACTTGGCTCCGCCCCACTCCGGATTTGGTTTTTATTTACCTTTTTTTTTTTTTTTTTTTTAAGAACGTTGTGCTATTTTGTGGAAACTCTTGCAGTTTGAGGCACAGCGTTGAAAATTCCCGCTATCCAGAACGAAGCTTGCGGTTGCAGCAACACATGCTGAGTCTTCCAGATATCTCCTTAAAGAGGTGTCTGCTTCTGTTTGTTTTGACAGAAGGCTTCATTTCGTCTAACATATGCCTGTCAGGATTGATATTTGTGAAGTTTTAAGTTGTCATAATCCTGTTAAAGATCCCCATCATCTTCGCTCAGCTGCGCGGAAAGCATTTAAGTAGCATTTCAATCTTCCTCTGTGACCTCTTGACATCAGGTAGACAGCTACAAACTCACTTCAGGTGTATTTATGAAATTAAACCACATGAACCTGGTTAGAAGTATGTCTTCTGTCTCAGCCTGCCCAAAGTGATGTGACACCCATGTTTTTGTAATTCAATATTTGTTTTCATAATTCAGTAAATTTTTAATATTCAGAATGCATGCACCATATTTTAATTATTGTATTTTATTTTATTTTATTTTATTTTATTTTTTAATATCAGCCAGACAGATTAATATGCTGATATTTGACCATTTTAAGATTATTGGTATCAAGAATAAATATTTTATTTTATTTTTTTATTTTATTTTATTATTGATATTTGGCCATTTTAAGATTAGTTGTATCAAGAATGAACGGTTTTTGCTTTCATTTTTTTCTGTGAATGTCAATTTTAAGGAAATTTAAATGCAGATACAATTTAAAAATGCAATACAATCCAAAAAATTATCTAATTTGTTCTAAATTTAGTTGTATTATGTACATTATGTCGGCCGCCTTGTTCTCTAAATGTTGGAATCAGTCTGTATAAAACCCTGCTTGGTTGACCACATATTTTCATTTTGCAAAAAACAAAACAAAACAAAAAAAAAACCTTGTCTTTTTGTGATTGTGATTAGGTTTTCTTACATAATATTTGTTTTCTGTTTCTGTTGATTTTCTTGGCTTTGATTTACTATGTTGCTTAGCAGGTCGTCGCTGAAATTTGACACATTTTGAGGGGTCCATGTCTGCACACCATTTCTTTTCTTTTCTCTTCTCAACAAGAAGTCAGTGTTGCATATTGCTAAGCATCTGCTCCTAGAGTTATGGCTTTCAAATACAAATCCCCAGACCCCAAGACTGTTTACTTTGGCCGATCTCCCTTTGTGTCTCCAGAAAAGCAGGACACAGGTCCCTGCAGCCCGGTAGTCTGTGAGTTTGTGTGGGAAGGCAAAACTGAGATTGTATTTCAAGATAGTATGTTAAGTTTTCAGTCAGGTGATGGCAGTTATGATGAGGAAGGTAGATTGTATTTTTTCAGTCATCCGTCCACTTTAACTGCAGCTGCAAATACCAGAAACGGGGTAAGGCCTCCCGACAAGAACTAGACGTTCCTCAGAGTGGTTCCTCTCAAAAACCATTCACAGATGCCCTTTGAAAGCCAACCACAGATTTAAATGGATAGTTCACCTGAAAATGTAAATTGTCATCATTTACTCACCCTCATATCAAACCTGCATGACTGACTTTCTTCATTGGAGCACAAAAGAAGATATTTTGAGATGTTGCTTGGGCCTCAACATTCGTCAAAATAACTTTGCTCCACAGAAGAAAAAAAATCATACAAGTTTGAAGTGAACTGAGTTCATGTTTGGGTGAACTGTCCCTTTAAGCACATTAATTTTGACTGTCTGGCCAAATTACGTGTTTAACTTGCCACATTCGTTTATCAACTCTACTACAGACAACGGAAGGTGAAAGTGAACCCAACATCTTTAATAAACAGGGCACAAGGTCTTGGCTCATCCTGCCAGCTGTAAGGAAACCGTACCAGTCCCTGCTCATAAACTACTTTTGTTTTCCGCACCACCAAACCCAGCAACCCTGCCCACCGGACCACAATGTCTTTTCCATTTTTAGCCCACACTCTTATCCAAACTTCCTCACAACAATTCCGCTTGTGATTGAATGAAGTTTAAAGGGAGAAACAAAGCCTTATTAACCCCAAATGTGCCATGAAGGTTGATTTTTAGAACATGTTTGGGTTACACAAGATGAGATTTTGTTGTTTTGGTATTACGGTGTTAGACAGTAAAACGTGCCTATACAAGGGTTTATACAATTTTGGTGTTGCTAGTTAGTGTTGTCTATAGTTGACTGTGCACATCTTTGCCTACTTTACATTGACTGTGAAGCAGTTGTTGCCAAATGTGTGTTTTTTTTTTTTTGTTTTTTTTTTAAATGAGTAATCATTTTTTGATTTGCATCCATTTAGTTTAAAGTTAAAAAGCTGATTATGTAAGTATTTAATTTATTGTATTATTTAAAACTTGGCATTTAGGCATGGTTACTTAATATATAAACTATTTTATTCATTGCATTTCAGGCAACAAAAAAAAAAAAAACCTTATGTTGATATTCTGTTACGATGATTATAAGATTTTGATCATATAGCCCACCCGTAGTATATTTGCTTGGACATTGATGTATAAGGATTTGTCTACATTTATGTTGTCCCTTAAGTAGAACTATAAATTTGGTTTGTGAAAAGAGATCTTGAGGTATATATGTTCACTATAACCACTGATCAGGGGTGTCAGACTCAGTTCCTGGAGGGCCGCAGCCCTGCAGAGTTTTGTTCCAACCCTGCTCCAACACACATACCATGTAGTTTTCAAATAAGCCTGAAGAACTTGATTAGTTGGATCAGGTGTGTTTAATTAGGATTGGAGCTAAACTCTGCAGGGCTGTGGCCCTCCAGGAACTGAGTTTGACACCCCTGCCGCAGATGCTTTCAGCCCCTAGACTCAAGAGCTTAGATATGGGAATGATGACTCCACAGGAACATCTGATACGGTTTGACTTCTACACAAACCAGATGACCGAGCCAGGCGGGGAAGCTCCGTGAAGGGA
Source organism: Spinibarbus caldwelli (assembly GCA_039654775.1). Taxonomy (NCBI): domain Eukaryota; kingdom Metazoa; phylum Chordata; class Actinopteri; order Cypriniformes; family Cyprinidae; genus Spinibarbus; species Spinibarbus caldwelli. The sequence goes on from CM077267.1 coordinate 5,844,838, forward strand.
TAAAAAAGCTAGATTTTATAAATTGCTCCTGAAAATCATAAGCGCAGGATGCAAGGGGCCCCAGAAAAGCTGAAAGGCATCAAACTTTGACACGCGCGCACTGAGCTACGAGGGCTTTCACAATAAACGTCTCCCCCTGTATAGGAAGTCCAGTCATTCATCACTGCGTGTCTCCTCCATGCTCCCTCTCTCATTGCATACCACGCTTACCCTAACAGCGTCGCTTCTGCGTTCTCCATTGATTTATAAAGGGGCAAAATTTGAGAAAGGCAGATCTCTATTTCTGCTCCATGCATTCTATAAGGCCCCTTCCTATTCTCCCAGCGCGTTATGGGACTTCCTCCCAGCTGTTCCTCATACTAACACATACATATTATCCATCCAGCTGGGCATTTACTATGCTGGGACCTGCAGTCCAAATCATATTTAACTTTCACGTTTCGCCCCCTCCCTTGGGCCCGACTGATCCTGTCTCGGCCCCCCAAACTGTTCCAGCTAATGCTCCCAGGTGCTAAACAGCACTTGGAGTTCATCTCCACAGCTTTCAAATGAATTAAGACAAAGAACAGCTGGATTGCTAGAATCTCTGGATGACTCAGAGGTCCATTTAATTGATTTCTTCCATTCTGTTCCATTTTAAATGAATATTCCAGGTTAAATACAGGTCTACAGAAATACTCGGGTCAACAACTGTAGCTTCATAAACTTTTCATCCAAGTGCTTAACATAAAGGTGTGAGTCTGAATTATTTCCTTTGCCAAACATTTAACTTTGAAAACTTGACTTTCGAGGGTGTCTATTGAGGGTGGAAAAATCTAGTTTTGGCGAATTTTGTTTAATCAAGACAGATACTATATCCATATTAAGCACTTTTAAGAATAATAGAAGTATTTTTGGTTATGCAGTTACATGTAGACAAGCTAGTGCATGTGATGATAGTCTGTGACGTTCTCTTTTGTCCCCTGCAGTATCTACAAATGAAATGGCCGCTTCTTGACGTTCCCGGGACAGCAGCCCTCAAAGACTCCAGATCACCAACACCAGGGCACTTAGTAAGTCCATCAGCAACTTCATATTCTGTATAGTTTACAATGCAATCAAACAGATGTGATTATAATTTGGATATAGACTAATCTTTTTGAAAATTGTCCATTCTTAACCTAAGGATGCATATCATGCAAGAGCATAACCCTTGCATGTTATGCATCCTTAGCAGGCAAATGCTTTGAAAGACAACATTTTGATCTGAAACCATTAAACCTACAATAAAATATTGCAATATTGGTATTTAACTGAATAGGCTGGTTTAACTTGCCTTAAGAGCAAAGGTACATTGCGTAACTTCTTTCGCAGTGAACAACCGGAAACATTTTTCCCACACAAGCATGACTAGCTTTTAGCCGAAACCTGGCTTAGGCTGAGGGCTTAAGCTTGTCGTTCATAGTGTCAACAAGCAACAGACTTATTTTCATGCCATTCCACCCCCTCCGGCCACTCATGCGACCCAACTTTTGACCTGCTTCACCCTTTCCAGACACCATGGCAGAGAACCTCAGGAATGCTCGCTCCAAATGGCAGCTAATCCATTCCGGAGACACGTTTTTTTTCACCCTCTAAACATGGAGATTGTCAGCTCAGAACGATTGAGGTTCTGCCACGGTGACAAAGTGATCACTGACTGTGGTCCTAGCTGGAAGATTTGAGCGTTTGCCCAAGAGATTCCCAAACAGACCTTTGGGTCAGTTCTGTCTAAACGAGAATCCAATTGAAAGTTCTCAGGCCAAAGATTACGATGACCTGATAATAAAACCAGTACACTGGGCCTGTTGAGTCTGGTGTTTTGTTTTTATTTACTTAGCATGTGTTTCATAAAGCACCTATTATGATGCTTGGGGACTCCAGACAGACTGCAAATATGCAGCGGGGGGATTTCAATCCAATTATACAGAGATGAGTTGATCATTGAAGCCTGTTGATGCTGACTTTGCTTTAGCACTCAGAATTGTGTTGTCCTTACAGAATGTAGAAACACTGAATGCTACTGTTCACCCATCAGAAAAAAAGACTTCGCTTGCTCATTAGATGTTGGCATTGGGGATTAATTTCTGGCTTGCAGATCTGGGGGAATCTCTTGCGATCGGAGGATTAATTAGAGTCAGTAAATAATTTAGGTGACATGCTAGAGGGTTTATTGTGTTTCTAATGAATGGCAGAGGCTGTTGAAGTCACACCAGGCTGCCGAGAGGGCGTGAGTGACCTGTGGAAACCATTTCTGTGGCTGCACAGATTGGGTCCAGAAGGCACACATGCTAATAGGGTGAGCCAGAGCAGTCCGAAAGGCTCAATTATTCAGGAACCAGGTTTGTTTAGCATTCCATTGGCATCCCTCTGAATGTGTGCAAGGGTGATATTGCAGCACCGAGCCCACCTCTTCACATTGCCTTCCATACAATGCATCTGGACCTAGGCCGCATGAATAATACATCAAACCAGAACAGAGGGGCAGGTGATGTGTGAGGCATTGTGGGAACTTCAGACTTGTCAACCCCTTTGTAAGCTGTGTGTGAGATTTGTTTTTTCAGTCCGAATCATAGAAAAAAGTCCTGTAACAGTACTGTGGTTCGTGTATCAAGTAGCAATACCGTGGTACTTTGAAATATACCATGGTACAATTTGATTCCATATATCATGGTACTGTAAGGTACTTCAAAGAATACCATGGTAATGTCCAAAAAACATGGTATCATCGTTATGTGTTCACATAGTGTAATACTGGTGTAAGAATCTTTTTAGTAGTATTTCTGAGAGCTCATACTCCATAGATAGAAAATAAGCTTGATTTCTACGTAGTTTAACTGAATGTCCTTCAGCTTTTCTGTGTGTTAGTGCTAACTTTGTGTTACTGCTAATCCTTCACAGAAAAAATACATGACAGGTCAAGTTGTAGGCACTCAGAGTCTTGTATCTGATATGAAATGATCTCACAGTGATATCACAAGTGCAAAACCTGGTTCTTAAAACCCTCAGTAAGTCACCGTGTTTATCAAACACTTATATTAGCAACAGCCGACTCAGCAATCGCACTTAGCTAGCCAGTACCTTAGCTGTTGTCGATCTCGAAAGCACGCTTGCACATTAGGTCTAGTCAAGAAATTATGGTTTAAATAATTTATTATAAACTAATAAAGTCTTTACCAGTCATGAGTCCACAAGCCATTTTCAAATTGTTTTCAAAAATCAGATTACAAATGGAAATTCCATGTAAATTGCCTGGTAATGACATCGACAATTGATATGTCTTAGTGAAGGAATGATGTTTGTGCTGATGGGAAAAGAGTTGCGTTCATGCAAAAACCAGAAGGATGCATCACGTGATTTGAGTTTTTCCATTAATGCTGTTGTGGCCTTCATTTACATTGTCTGGTAAAGTATGAGGATGTAAACCTATGTGAAACAAGATGGAGATTGCTAAAACCCCAGAAAATAGTTCTTAATACAGATGCTAAAATTAAATTCAAAGGTATGTCTCCGTAAACGGAGATGGTGATAATTGTAAATTGAGCCCCATTGTTAGGGATCATACTGTTTGGCTCATACTGCTAGTTTTGGCTTGTCCTCTCCTCTGCACTATTATCCTTCTTTTGAATCTGTATTTAGCTTCTCATTCTTCCACTGCTAAAGCAGTTCATTGTGTCTTGATCCCTCTTGCTCAAACGCCTGTTTGCTCAGTAACTCAAGTAAGAGATGGAGGAGGTGAAGCCAAAAGAAGAAGAAAAAAACAACAGGCCACATTTGCTTCTTACTCCACAATGTGCTTGTTTTAGCAGAGCTCCAGTTTTAACAGCTCCATGTGGTGGCACCAGAAGTCGTCTTTGGGCGGGTTCCTTTGCTAGCAGGCGGAGAAGAGCAACAGATTAATCAGCAGGTGTAGAGCGCTGACCCTGCACTTTGTTTCGTACAGTTGTGACTTTTGTCGTTTCAAATGGCTACGACACCTTGTGGAGAGTCGCTCCAAAGAACTCAAAGAAAACAGTTCAAAGAGGTACAATGTTTGGCTAACATTAGTTCTCAGTGTCTCATAAAATAATGGACGTTGAATGAAAGACTGACCTGGCACAATTGGTAAATATGTGCTTGAGAACTCTGGAGTTCATATAATTTAACTATGTGATACAAAAGGTGGAACAATGTTTACACAATGACTCACTTTTTCTGTTTGGTGAGGTGTTTTGTTAGTTTTGCTGGTCAGGCATCTTCTCCTCCTACAGACCATCTTACAAAAGTGGATTTAGGGAGATTTATCAGGCTTCGCCCTTGATGAACTGCAGGACTTGTTTGAACAAAAGGTAAAAAGATCCAGGTACTTGTTGACAGACCACAATTGAAGAAGAACCCAGTTCTGCCATCTAAAGGTGAATTCCTGCATATTGCAACCTGAACGGTTGACTGAGAAAGTCTTGTTGTTATGTCATTTTCCTTATGTTACCGAACCCAGTGACTCAGCTTGCATATGTTTTCAACACTCACCATACTCTGTTTTTCTCCAAGTCCTTCATTTTAGACTTAAGTTGTGTTAATCTGGTGGAACCTTCCTTTCTCCTCGTTGTAAAGAGCCTACTCAAACAACAAACAGGAGGACTTGACCAAGTGTTGATATGGATCCTTGGGATGTTTGGAGTCGGCTGGTCCAATCAAGTCCATTTGTAAAGGGGGTGAGGGGCCCAGTCTGGCGGCAGTCTACGTTTGGGATGTTGGTGTCGAAGGCAAAACGGCTGGCGTGTTGACACAGCAGGGATTCTTGGCAGTTGGATAGCGAGAAAGAGAGACCATTAGCCTCAACAGCTAATATCATAGTGCAGTGAACAAACACGATCTTAGAGGAACAGTGCAAGTTGTCCTCTACCTTTCTTTCTCAATCAACCTACTGACAGATCTTTAAAACAATCCTTTGATGCACCTTGCAGGGTTTCCAGAAGTCAAGCTCAGCTTGTCCCAGCTAATGCAATGCTAAATTATGTACAAACACAGGGACAGACAGTTAGACAGATAGATGGAATGGCAAAGGCAAGGAAAAGAGAGGCAACCCAGAGAACTGGATGTGTTTGGACTGTGGGAAACGAGAGCCAGTCTTTTCTCAATGCAAGCCTTGTTCATGTTCACAGAGTGCTGGTTGGAGCAGAGGTCAAACCCACTGCCTACATAGAGGTGGGGGGAAGGTTAGCATGAAGGAAACAAGACGGCATTCTCCACTTTAGCTCCCTTGTGACGTCCTGAGCCAACAAGTACCCCATTCAATCCAAGGCTCACCACCTTGCATTGGCTTATGTACACATCACAGCAGTGCTGCTTCTGATATTATTATAGTCCTACTGGTATATTTATGTGGTCAGGGTTCTGGACATATGCAAGTAAATTATATGCTAATATAGATTCCTCCAGTATTCAGTGGGATGATAGAATTAACTATGTGCTAAAAATGAAGAGTTATTTTTCAGGTAAGCGTGTCAAGAGTTTAACTCACTTTAACTACAGCAAGATTCTCTTCAAACTGCTGGCATGTTATTACGTTGGTTGACCTGAAAGAGAAAACTGTGTAGAGATTTGCTAGTGCTCAATATAAAGTGCCCCTTGCTGGAACTCTTAGGATGTAAAACATGGAATTGAGCTTGATTTGCTTAGCATTTGCATTCATGTACATGCAACACTCCTCACTAAGTCATCAGGTTATAACACATTAGCCTAGAGCTGGGGTAGCCAACCCTGCTCCTGGAGGGTTGCCTTCCTGCAGACTTAAGTTTCAATCTTGCTCCAACAAGATTTTAAGTAATCCTGAAGACCCAGATTAGCTGGTTAAGGTGTGTTTATTTAGAGTTGGTGCTAAACACTTTTCCAGGAGTGGGCTTGCCTGTCGGTTTCCAAAACTGTGCCATTTTAACAATCTCAAAAGTCGGCTTGATTTGTTAAACTATTTCCACCTTGCCAAGAGAAGCTTTGAAGGGTTTGTTACAACAGGTGCCACCTTTGTCCACCTCTTGTGGCAGGTGTAGCAAACAAGATCTCTGCCACTTTCCTTCACATGTCAGGCCTGTCCTAGCGTCATTTATGGCGAGTGGCAGCTGGAAACATCTTGTTGCTAGTAAGCTAAACAAGAGAAATGCTGCCTGCTAGGGGTGTTAGGTGTGATTTCTCCCACCCTCTATGCAGCCGGTCAAATGCCCAACTGGTGTTTATTTTCCTTTGGGAAAAGTAGGGAAAAGTAAACTCTGCTGCTGAGACCCATTGTTCTTTAAAACTCTCTGGCGCCGTTCACGAGTAATGAGGCCTAATGGCTATTTTCTTCTTTTCGGTTGGCTTTTTGGTTGTTTAAACATGCACCCCCTCCCTCACCTCTTTCTTGTTCTCATTTTGTTTTTCAGTCCAATAAGGTGCCGGTGGTACAACACCCCCATCACGTTCATCCCCTTACGCCGCTGATCACCTACAGCAATGAACACTTCTCCCCTGGGACGCCTCCCTCTCACCTCTCGCCGGAAATTCTTGACCCAAAGACAGGTAAGTGCCACCAACAGTAATCTTCAGATGCGTTTGCTAAAGCTTCGAGAAAGTAGTACAATCCAGAAACAATGAGTCATGACTTGTTTTGATGTGATTTATTGCAGTGATATGGGGATACAAGTGGTTACAGGTGAAGTGTGTCATTTTGGCGCCACTAGTGGCACTAAATGGAATTGCAATCATTTTTGATCTGCCTGACTAAACCAGTGGTATCATTTTTGGGGCAGGACTACCTGTTTGCAGGGCAATGGTAGACAATTTGATGCCAGTTGCATCGCAGAAGTTCACCCTTAAATGGTCTTTTATTTCGATATTTGTCTTCAGTTTTCATAATCAGTGATTTGTTTCTTCAGGCATACCAAGGACCCCTCACCCTTCAGAGCTGTCCCCATATTACCCTCTCTCTCCTGGGGCAGTTGGACAGATCCCTCACCCTCTAGGATGGCTGGTTCCTCAGTAAGTCTGAACTCTGTGAACTTAAAATACGTAACATCAACCTTATTTTACCCATGCAGATGGCTTAATGAAGTTTGTTGCTATTTTTAAAAGTTCTTCTAGCAAAAGGAGCATCTGTTTCTCCCTGATTTTGCTTTAGCCAGTTGTTTGAGTGCTGTTTTTCTATCTTCAGGCAAGGCCAACATATGTACTCCATCCCTCCTGGGGGCTTCAGACACCCCTACCCTGCACTCGCCATGAACGCCTCCATGTCTAGGTATGTAACAGAGGGCAAGACCTTCTTTTCTGCACCAAGATGTTGATTTATAGTTATACTCATATCTATTAATAGACATGAGATGCAGACAGCGCGATTCCTCCCTAAAGGCTCAGAGAAGAGTTAGTACAGGAAACTGCTTATGTATTTTTTGCTCAATAATGGCGCCTAGATACCTCTCTTTCTCTTTCAACCCTGTGCCATGTTCCAGAAAGGAAGGCTTTTTTTAAATGCAACACAGTTTGTTTTATCTTGCTCAGATAAAAGTACAGCTTAATCGCCAATGCACAATGCTAATAACAAAATTAACACTAAAATGCCATTTGTTTTACAAAATGGTGTTAAAAAATTGTCACATCGCTTGCATATCCGACCAATTTCAATTATTTTAGTTAAATAAAACCTCTACGCACCTAGAGTTATTGTTGCAGAAACTCAAGGGTGTAAGTTATTCCATGTTATACCTCAATTTTTTTTTCACTTTCTACCATATCACTGTAGATATGCTAGCCATTATATGAAAGTAGCACTTCTTGAAACTCTTGCTGAATAGAAACTTCTCTAATACATGATTTTAATCATATTCTTTCCATTCAGTTAATGCTTAAAATTTCCTTAGGTTGCTGAATGAGTTCAGTTTTCGCACGTCAGCATGAAATCTCGCTGTCTTTTAATCTCCCACTATTGCTTTCACGCTTATCTTATGACTGTGCACCTTTTGTTGGTCTGTAGAAGGAGAGAGATCTTTTTCTGTTTTGCATTCATTTTGTGGCACAGTGAAGTGCTGTAGTCCAGTGGAAATATGCGTTTAACCAGAGTGTGCAAATCACAGATTGGAACACCTTTTTTTCCCCCCTCATCTGTGAGAATGACAATGCTGCTATTGTATTAGCTGTTATGAATCTGAAAGCCTAGAGTAGAAGATTTTTCCAGATGCAGCTGCTAGGATAGTTGCTCCAGTGTGACAGTGCTATCTATCTATCTATCTATCTATCTATCTATCTATCTATCTATCTATCTATCTATCTATCTATCTATCTATCTATCTATCTATCTATCTATCTATCTATCTATCTATCTATCGTTCTGTCTATCTATCCATCTGTCGTTCTATCGTTTTATCGTTCTATCGTTCTGTCATCGTTCTATCTTTCTAGCCATCTATCTATCTGTCTGTCTGTCTGTCTGTCTGTCTGTCTATCTATCTATCGTTCTATCATTCTGTCTGTCTGTCTGTCTGTCTGTCTGCCTTTTTGTTTTATCATTCTCTTTATCACTCTACCTATTATTCTAATCTATCATTTAATTGTTCTCTCTTTCATTCTATCTCTCTATCGTTCTGTCATTTTCTCATTCTCCATCTCTTTCTATCTGTCATTTTCTATCATTGTATCTATCTACCGATCGAATTGTCTACCATTCAATCTGTATCTATACCTTCAATACCAGATTTATCTGTTTATTTATTACTGTTTATTATTTATTTATTACTGAGTGAGAATCTGTCTCTCTCTCTCTAGTCTGGTATCCAGTCGTTTCTCTCCTCACATGGTGCCTCATCCACCTCATGGCCTGCACCAGACGGGCATCCCTCACCCCGCCATTGTGTCGCCTGCCATCAAACAGGAGCCCAGTGCCGACAACGCCAGCAACTCACACGGGTGAGTCTCTCCTCCATTACTCTCTCGCAGTTATTTCACTGCTCCTCTGCAACTGACATCATCTTTGCATCCATCTGTGTCTGTACAGAAAGCCCTCGGTGCCTGTGAAGAAGGAGGAAGATAAGAAGCCTCACATCAAGAAGCCCCTAAATGCCTTTATGCTCTATATGAAAGAAATGAGGGCCAAAGTAGTGGCCGAATGCACCCTGAAAGAGAGCGCAGCCATCAACCAGATCCTGGGCAGGAGGGTGAGTGCTTACAACTCCATTACGAGATGCATTAGTGTGTTTCTCTTCATCTTGTCTTAAAGGAACAGTCCGCCTAAGAATGGAAATTGCCATCATTTACTCACCCTCATGTCATTCCAAACCCGTATGAAGCACAAAAGGAGATATTCTAAAGATCGTACTGGTCGCTCTATTCCATGCAATTACAACGAATAAGCACTGGAGCTATCAAAAAGCATAATATAAGTGGTCCATATGACTTGCACGCTTCTGAAATTTCTCCTTTTGTGCATGAGAAAAAACTCATTTGGTTTTGGAATGACATGAGGGTGAGTAAATGATCAAAAAGTGCATTTTTGGGTGAACTGTCCCTTTAAGGAATGAAAAAAGGAGGGAAATTTGACCATATGTTCTTTTATTCCGCAGTGGCACTCTCTTTCACGTGAGGAACAGGCCAAATACTACGAACTCGCCAGGAAAGAACGGCAGCTGCACTCTCAGCTTTATCCAGGCTGGTCTGCGCGAGACAACTACGTAAGTGAGCCCAGAATGCAGAGTTTAATGCAAATCACGTGGGATTCAGATTCCTCCATTGTTTTTGGCAGCCAGGGGAGTTTTGCTTAATCAAAATCAACTAATTTGCTCCAAATCATGTCTGTCTGCAGGGAAAGAGGAAGAAACGGAAGAGAGAGAATAAACCTGATTCCCCACAAGAGAGTAAGTGTCACTGGCCATCTGTATTTCTTTCTCAATTTCTGTATGCATGATCTTTTGCTGAACTTGAGCTTTTTTTCCCCCAGCATCCCTGTTGGTCCGATCACTCAGCTCATAGATCATGTTCAGTTCAATTTTGACATTAGAAGTTAGATGACGACATATTTTTTTTTATTCTTAACTGCAATTTTTTTCAGGGAATAGTTATTAGACCTTAATTTATTCACTCTCATGTTTTTCCAAATCTGATTTTCTTTTTTTCTTTTTTGTGTGTGTGTATGTGTGTTTGAAGTAATTTGGGAGCAAATGGGAGTAATTTTTAGTAGATTTGTAGTTGTAGTTTATGTATTATTATATGAAAACAACCTTTAAATTTAGTCACTATTTTTCATGTCATAATCATTAATGTCGGTCAATTTTTGACTGAAACGTCTAAATGGAGTCCATTTTCTTAGAAAATATTATATTCTATATAAAAATTGCAAGAATAATTATTCAATTAAATATTTTCTTTCCTTTATATATTATTTTAAACCAGTGTCAGTTTAATATTTACATACTCTTATAATATTAATATTTTGAATTAGCTTTTTATTTGTTTTTGTCAGATTTTACTTTAGTATTAGATTAGTTTAGTATCATAAATATTTTTAGTGCTATCATACGATTAATCGCGATTAATCACATCCAAAATAAAAGTTTTTGTTCACATAATATATATGTGTGTGTACTGTGTATATTTATTATGCATATCTAAATACACACACATGCACATATATATTTAAGAAAAATGTTTATATATTAAATATATTTATAATATAAATTATACGAATATAAATATATACATGTAAATACATGTAAATATTTTCAAAATATATAGGTTATATGTTTGTATTTATATATACATAATAAATATACACAGTACACACATGTAAACAAAAACTTTTATTTTGGATGTGATTAATCACGATCAATCGTTTGACAGCACTAATATTTTTATTAAGCTTTAATTATATTTATTTATATGTATTTTTTATTTTTTTATTTTTATTTTAATTTTAGTAATTTTAATACTGCGACATTTCACTGACGCTCTTCAATCGGCGGCGCTAAACCCGGAAGCGCATTTACTTACTTGCCGGCAACCCGCCAAAATAAAAGCTTGCTGATTTAAATTTTCAAAATGATGAAAATTCATATTTAAAAAAGTAAATATTAGCATTTTATATTTAAATTTACTATTTTTATTTAATACTCCCTTTATATTTTAAAAAATATAATAGTATTATCACACTTTATTCTATTATTTTATTTTAAAAAACTAAATAAAGTGCAATAATATTGTTATCACTATTATTAATTTATATTTTTATAGTTATATTTAATGGGTCACACTATGTGCAGTGTGAGGACCAAACCAAATCTCCAGGTTCTCTTATGAGAACCAGGGTGAAAAACTTACGTGCACCCCTGTATGTATGTATATGTATGTATATATATATATATATATTTAATTTGATTAAAAAGGTTTAATTATCATCATAATGCCCTTTTTTTTTCATTCACCTTTTGACCTTTTGATTTGGGAGTATATTTAACCCTGTTTCTCTCTCATGTGCAGGTGACTTCTCACCCCAGCCCAAGAAGCAGTGTGTCCCGTACCTGCCGTCCGAGAAAATGTGTGACAGCCCTACCTCCTCTCACGGCAGCATGCTGGACTCGCCTGCCACGCCGTCCGCCGCCCTGGCTTCACCGGCGGCCCCTGCGGCCACTCACTCGGAGCAGGCTCAACCTCTGTCCCTCACCACCAAACCGGAGGGAAGAGCCCACCACCCCCACTTCCCCCTGCCAGGGAAAGCCTCGGGCTCCAGCTCCACTTCCTCATCCTCGTCCATCTCCACCGCCTCCCATCCGAGCATTTCTCTCCACAGCCAGTCGGCGGCCCTCCTGACCCGCCCCATCCCGTTCACCACCCTGCCTCCCTCCCTGCTCTCCCCGTCCTCGCCTTTCCACCAGGCAGCCCTACATTCCCATCATGCTTTGCTGCAGACACAACCTCTCTCTCTGGTCACCAAATCAGTTGAGTGAATGGAAAAAAAAAAACAACAACAAACTTTTTACACCTGTATATTGTTTTTGTTTTTTTACATTTTTATAGATATTAGACCAAGTTTTTAAGATAGAATGAAAAGGAATAATTATTGGTCAATATTTGACCACCCCTCTATTTTGCTTTTCTCTTTGAAACAAAAATGTATTTTTTGTAAATTGCCTTTTTCCAACGTGATTCTCCGATGTTGCTACTTGTATAAAAGACAAATGTATAAAGGTTTCTCTTTTTTTTTTTTCTTTTTTTTTTTTTTTTTGAAGCCGTACTTGACAAAATACAATTTGTAGTTCTAGTTCAATTCAGTCTAATGGTAGTTAGGAGATTGATTTTTCTTTACTGCATTCTCTCCCTTTTTTTTCTTTTATTTTTCTTCTTTCTTTTGGTACCACCTCACCCTGTTCCTAACCCTGTGTGTGACTCTCCTAAGACTCCATAGCTAATAAACCTCAAGTTATTTCTAAAGGCTGCATTGTGTTTTTTGGGGGTGAAGACGCTGCATGTGATGACTGGCTGAATAATGCAACATAAATCTTCTGAATAGAGCCAGTATCACACACACTGACAGTGTTCATTTATCTAATTAGAGCTCGTGAAGTGGTGTGTGTGAAATGCTGGCATTCATGATGTGCACAAACTAAATGATATAATTCATTGTTGCGTAAAACGCAGCTTCTAAAAGAAAAAAAGCGCACTGTGTGTTGTTGCACACTATGACATTATCCTGGTAAAAGTACTCTGGGAGAGCAGAATAATGAAAAACAGACATTTAAGATCAAGGTGAAATCAAAATTTACCTTATTTGCTTTTTTTAAAATGTTTTTGGTTTTAATGTGCTCAGTTAATTCGGATATTGCGAAGAAAAAAAACTCTCTTCTTTAATACTGTGGTTTATGCTGTCAGTTGTGTGTTTATCTGGCAAATGGTGTTTAGAACAGACATTATTTGATTACGCTGTGGTTTACTTTATTGACAGGCTTGTAAGATAGAAATGTAACCAAATGTTCTAGTGATTTAAAGTGAGCTTTCTGTGATGAGGACATGGGAACATACTGTTTTCAGAAGGCTGTAAATAGGAAAGTTTGCAAACTCGGTCACAATTGTAAAAGCCATGTCCAGAATTAAACATTTCCACGTGTTTACAGCACAATTATACGTGTTTTGACACACTGCCACTGTTTTTAACGAAGAGGCTTGGAAAGTCGGTCCTCTGAGATCTTATTAGCTATTTCAATTAGCAAACGGCATGGAAGGTAGGTTACGGGATTCGGTGGCCCCTGGGATGCCCACGGCTGCCAGGAAGGAGCAATTAGGTCTCACGGAGGAGACCGAGTGACCCACTAATTCAACTTAACACACATAGACGCGTTCCAGGGATGGCAAATGTAAAGCTAAGTGTGTGTTGCTTGTGTAGCCTATAGATGCTAACTTTACTTTTCAAAATCCAGATATCTGGAGACCAATTTGCAGAATCTTCTGTCTTCTCAATTCCTTATATGTTGAATTTTAGGTCTTCAATGTCTCTAGCAAGTGAACACAAGAGATTGAGAATATCTTGTACATAATAAAATGTTCTTTAGTAAGATCAAATGGTTTGGTCAAGTAACCTATCACCAGAGCTGGGTAGATTACTTACAAATTGTAGTCTGTTCCTGATTCCAAATTACATGACAAAAATTGTAGTTGGTAGCGTAATCGATTACACATTTTAGGTAGCTAATATAATTGGACTATTTTTGGATTACTTTTAGATTACTGTTGACCTAACTCGTTTATCACATTGATTTAAATTGAATAGAATCTTGTACCATATAAATACCATAAAATACAGGCCTATTCCAGTCGTTGTTATTAACAACAGGAAGAGCATTAAACATTATATTATGTTAAGGTTTCCCAAACTGGGGTTCATAAAGGAACAGCAGGGGCTTTGTGAGTTCAGTTAAAAGTTAATAATTAATTAAATCATAAAAAAGTAACAATTTATATGAATCATTTAAAAAAAAAAAAACATCAAGATAAAAACACTTACTAAAATTAAATATTTTATTTGTTTATCTGCATGTCATGTGACCATTAACCAACGTCAAAGAACTGGAAGACTTTCCGAGTGTATATAAGTCTATTTTAGAAAGGAATATTTAAAAGATTAAAAAGTAGAATTAGGAAGAATCAGTAGGCCTAAATGAATAATTTGCTATTGAGTGAATAATATGTAATCATGTAATTAATAAAAAGTAACTAGTCTGATTACGAGTATTTTCAAATGTAATTTAATCTAATGACAAGTACTTAATGTAATCAGGTACTACCCATCTCTGCCTATCACTTACGTTTATCTCCTGGTGTCCAGGCACCAGGTGTCCAGGTGTCATTACACAGCAATTTTAACTGAATGCTTTTATACTAGGGCTTGAGGTGGGTAAGAGCAGGCATAATTTTGTCTGGCTGTTATGCAGCATATATTTACACGCCATTTGGAGAAGGTACAGAGCAGCCCTAGCTGTGTAAGGATGCCTTAGCATTGCTCATTTGGGCCTGCTCTCAAGGAAACTGCTGAAGTCCATAATTTCGAGATGACCAGGACAGTTCAGCTGTGGTTGTTGTGGTGAGTAAAAATGACATTCCAGACTAAGGGACAGTTGACCAAGAAACACTTGAGGTGCTAAGAATGGCTTAAGCAGCATTCAGTCACTGTGTTTTATGTTATGAAATTGGCTCCTTGTGGGTAGTTATGTGATCCAGTGATGGCATCAGATAGTAAAACCATGATACAAGATAAATACATATAGATAAAAATTGATATATAGCCATGTCTCATAATGTTTGTGTTTACTTTCATATAACAGGGCAGTAACACACTATATATTGAGAAAAATAAAACAACCAAAATGTCTATTAATTTATTGAATATAAGCTCAAAATCTGTAACAATTATGTAACCTAATATCAGAATTGAATGTGTCAGATATGAAGGAAAATTAAATATTACATTTTAAAATAAATTCTAGAATGTCATTAAATTATGAATACTATACATACAATTGATGAAGCTTTGAACACCACAGGCCTGAATGTGAAATTAAAAAATATAGGTGCTCTTCAATCTGCTTATGAAAGAATTAACAAATGAATACATACATATATAAATGGTTGGATACAAAATTTAAAAAAAATAAAAAATTAAAACCAGTTCAATTTGGACAGTGTGGTATTGTACCATGATTGTAACAGGAATTACGCCGTCTAGTGGCTGGATAGATAGATAGATGAGTGAGAAATCAATATTGGTGTACAACGACACCACTCTCTAGTGGCAGATATAGATATAAATCTCATATTAGTGTCTGTCAGTAGAGTTAAAGGCGTTTTGCCAGTAGATGGCGATGTTGTCTTTCCAATGCACTTGTTCTGATTCACTGAAACGATCCCAATATATAGAACAAACCGGGGCAAGCTGTCACACTCCTGTAATGTTTGTCACTGTAGGTTTGTTTTGTGAATTTCTATTTTTGTATAGACACAAACTTAGTTGTGGCAAAAAAGCAGTTGAACATTTTCACCGTTGTTGCCCAAAACTAAATATAGCAGTCAGTTCAAGTTTATATTGTATATGTACATTATCATGAGAAGATTAAACCAGAATACATCTTCACTTGTTTTTTTTGTTGCAGTTATCATAACAAGAGCAACAATTAACTCCTGAAGCATAGAAACTGGTCACTTTTTTTATTTTTTATTTTTTTTATTTATTGATTTATTTTTTTAGTTTCATTCTTCTAATTTAGGTCAGTTGTGTTCAAGTGATTAAATTTGCATATTTTGCCATATTTATAAAGTAGAAGAATTTTATTATTGTAAAGATGAACTGTTTCAAGCTCTTTTTTGACACAAACGTATTCTAAGAATGTTTACTGCTAGCAGTACTTATGTCAATAATACTTATATGCTTAAAACCTAAACTATTTAAATTATTGTTTTGATTACTCTTTAGATAAATACACATCAAAAGTTTGGGGTTTGTCATTTTTTCATTCGCATTTTTAGAAAGAAATTCATACTTTTATTTAAGCAAGGACACACTGAGTTGATCATATGTGACAGTAAAGACATTTATTATGTTTCTATTCAAAATAAAATATTAATTTGGGCTTTATATTCATCAAAAAATCCTTAAAAAAAATGTATCATGGTTACAACTTTTTTATTATTAATTTTTATTTTATTAAGCAGCACAACTGTTTTAAACATTGATAATAATAAGAAGAAATGTTTCTTGAGCACCAAATCAGTATATTAGAATCTCTATAATATTTTATGAAAAAAAAACATATAAACTAAGCTCATATGATAGAAAATAGTTATTTAAATAGTAATTATATTTTTAAAAAATATAAATTTTTTTGTTGACAAAAAAAAGCATTAAAAAATTTTAATGACCTCAAACTTTTGAATAGTAGTGTATATAGAGAATAAGTAGACTATATATATATAACAAGGTAGCAATAGCAAAAACACATGACACATAAATGGAGCACTAAGAAAGCACGTCATGTCACATTATGCAACTTTCCCAACCGCTCACTTCCTGCTGAACATGAAACTATAGGTGACATGACGTCATTCATTATCAGCCTTCTGTGAGATACTTTGAGAGATGCTATAGAAGTGTTAAGATGAATCAGTTTCTCCATGTATTCTTTGCACTCAGTCTCTGTTCAGCTGATGGAGCTCTTCCGTAACCTGTTGGGTTCATCGATAAGCTGCGTTGCTGGAAAGTTCAAGTTCAAATCTTCTGCTGCTGCCATCTTTCTGTCCGTGAACGGGAAAACCTCTCTGGTAAAGCGGGTCACAAAGCATGGCATCTGCTTTTTGCCACCCAACTGTTTCCCTCTCGATTTAAAATTGTAGGCCACATGGTAGTTTAGTCGAGTCAGGAGTCTTGTGATCTCCAGATCTGGACCTCCTTCCTCTTCTAGCAATTTACAAAAGGTTTGAATCAACTCCGAGCCCGCAGGATGCATGAATGCACCGTAACCTATAAAACAAATGAACGTGAATGAGGAAGTGAAGTATTTGTGACCTTACAAACTATGCAAACAATGTGATGGAGTTAATAAATCACACCTGGAGATGTGGCATATATGACTGCTGTGTCAATAGGAATGGAAAACAGCTCAGACATGCCGTCCTCTTCCTCTGAGAATGAAGAATCTGCTTCCACCTCCACACCGTCATCCAACCCACGCCCTCGGCAAGCCTGAAGAGTAGAAATGATAATCATAAACATTCAGTTATAATCTGCAACATGTTACAAGCTTTAAGAAAAATATACAGGTAAAATTATCAAATAATATCAACTCAAATCAACATTTAACATCCATGCATGCATTTATTTGGTGAGTAGACATGCAATAAACCGAGGAAAACCCCCCAAAGTTCAAAAGTTCAAATTCAAAACACATTTTTTTTTTATTATTTAAATGGCCAAACAGTACAAGAGAGTCAAATGAATTCTAAAGTGGTATGTTACAGCAACACACCCATCAATATTTGCTGAAGTACAGGATCTTGTGCAAGAATAGGAGTAAAAAAGGTTTGTCTGTAAGCAAGTTTTCACAAAATGTACCTGAATCAGGAAAAGTTTGCTCTTGTCTGCCATTGACGGGCCTCCGAAATAACTGTAGATCTCGGCCAGTTTCACAGCACGCCCGTCAGCACCAAACACAACGCCCTCTTCACCATGACTGGATATGACACCCACAAAACAGTCTTTGACAGTCTTCTTGCTCTCTGACAATGAAAGACATAGAATTAGTTAAAGTTAGTGATGTGTAATTAAATATAATGGATAGATTCTGCATGTGCTCTTTTTTTTAGCTCAAGTATTAATTACCTTTAACCAGAACTAATAAGCTTAATTATTCATGAGGTCACAGTCTGTTCCATTCATGTCACGTATCATGTGTTCAGATTTGAGTCTGGGTGACTTTTAGTCATCGACTAGTAGTTTTATTGCTCATATTATTCACTCATTCCTTTCTGATGATAGCAACATCAAATTGTCATTCAACTCCTCAAAACCCAACATGAATCTTTATTTCTTTGCATATTTTAAAAATTAAGTTGTTTTTCAACAAGTTGAAAGAGTTTGTGCCAGAGATAAACTGTGTTTAATCTGTGCTTGCTGATAAATGAGGACAGTGTTATTAACAAGCATGGGACTTTGGCACCAATAAATGACCTTATATAACATGTTTTTAAAAAACTCAATAGAGAAAAAAACCCTCATGAATTCTGTTTGGAAAGAAATTGATTTTTTTATTTTTATTATTAGACTAAATATTGTTACCTGCTTTAAATGCTTCATAGATCTCATCTGCTTCGATGTCCATTCTGATGTCCACAGAGAAGCCGAGCTTGCTGAGGATTTTGTGAAGTCTTCGAGTGTCTCTTTTCACACCGTTCCTGTTGTTCAGACCTGCACCTGGATAGAAATCCTCCACTGACACTATCAACGCCCTGTTCTTCATTCTCTTGTTTGCTGTCAAAGGAAATTTACAAGACATCATCTTTACCTCTCTTCTGTCACACACTGAGGTCTAATGGAGTGCAATCTGTGTGAGAATGAGGAGAGCCTACTTTATGAGTCTGTCTGAACGCCATATAATTGGTGAGTACAGCATTTATGATCATTTTTTCTGTCTGTCATACCATATATGGAGTTTCCTCCCAGCATTTTCTGTGTCATCAGTCTGATCCTCTTAACACTGGAAATTCCTTGACAAGTCAGAAGCTTCAACTTTAGCTAATAAAAAAGCTATTTACTACATTTATAGGTGTATTTATCTTCCAACTAACCTGCGATGATTTGTCGGTAACTAAGAATGTAAGGAAAGTGCATCGCAACAAAATTAATAGTAGAAAATTAAAAAAGGAAAATAGATTTTCCTTTATTTATTTATTTATTTTTTTGTATTTATTAGACATTCATACACACTTTATGTATATATTAGACATTCAGACATAAATTAAAATTGTATATGATTAAATTATATATAATAGAATTTTTATAGTAAAATTATACTCATTTATATACATATATATATATATATATATATATATAATATTTGCTGATATCTGTTCATTGTGCTATATAGAAGTATTCATTGTGCCACACAGTACAATGAAGTTCTTAATATATTGGTTTCTGCTTGCTTTACTGTTTAAGATAAATCACAATAGCTTTTAGGGTGAGATCGCACACCTATATTTGTCCCGATGAAGGGTGGATATGTATGAACACAGTAGACAGATAGGATGATTTACAACTCAGGATTGTGTCAGCAACAAATTAGTTCTGCAATTGTGTTCTTCCCAAAGAAGTTCTGTACTTCAGTTACTGTATTTCAGGGAAGGCTAAAGAACACAGTGTTAATTAGCATATAAAAGGATGATATCCTTTTCTTATTTTGTGTTTGCTTTGTATCAATAGCATTTGAAGTTTCTCAGTTACAGTTTTCATATTCAATATGTAAATTGTTGTTTAGACCACTGCTGAAGAAGAATATAAATGGTGCTGTGTTGCAGACTTTACAGTTACAGATTTGAATATTTATAGTTTTTTAAATTTCAAAAAAGAGAAAAAAATAGAGAAATGAAATTCGAATGTCTCAGAATAGCATTTCTCACACACACCTCCTGGTGGAAGATGAATTTATAGTCTCATAAGAAACTAAGACAACAAATATTTAATTTATAGACTATTTTTTCTCACCACTTTATTTGAGCTATTAGCAAAAAGTGGTAATATTATGACACAATAAATATTGAGTTTAATTTTGTGGGCCTTTAGATGTTTCTCAGTACCTGCTTATCCTTTATGAATGTAAAACCGTAAGTAGACTTCATGCAGATTGCTTGTTAGCACTGATGTCTGTTATTCATGATAAAGTACGCTTGGTACAGCATGTTCTGATCTTCACGTCGAGAAGTACTTCAGTTCTGTAAAATGATGCTCGTCCCTCAGGCTCAGGTGCTCATAGATAAGTACTGCAGCGTCATTCTGGTAGTTCCGGAAGGTAGAGAATCACCAGACTTCACATCAGTCTGTGTTATTCACATACCAGACATTCATTTAATGTTTCTTCATTGTTTCTCATTTTCTCTCTTATTTTCATCAGTTCAGGTTACTGTAATATTTTCAATGACTTCTATGCCTCATCATGGGGAGCCAAAATGTTCAAATTCCTTTTTTAATTATTGTAAATCTAAAAAAGGGCATCTGAGTGCAAAGTATGACTTAAAACTATTTTAAGCCATGCAGTAAACATACCGAACAACTCATAAGCACACATAATAGTCATCACTCATGCACAGCTAAATGAAACCTGACATTAGTGTTTGTGACCAATAGGCCATGTTGAAATCCTGCATGTCTGGATTGGCTGTCAACTCACATCACGAGCACTTGCAAAAGTACAGAGCGTGTAATAAACACTCACACCTTGAAGTACAGTTAGGGCAAAGTATGAATATGACGTAACCTGAGTCACAGAAACCTTGGCTTGACTTTAGTTTCGAATCCAATCAGGATCAGAATTATCATAACACATGTGTTTCCCAGAAGTGGTGTTTCATTAAAATGCTGTTGCAACAGAGTTCATACTGATTGATTTTGAATTTAGTAAGTCATTGAGCTTGAAGAATTGTCCAGTTTAGGTTTTATTTGAATATCACATATAACACAGATTAACACTTACATGATTTATATATAAATATATTTTTTAATATTTCATTTTTTCAGTACTCTTTCAAATGAAACAGAAAATGATTGCACTATAAAAGAAGTCACATCCTGCACGTTTCCCAACCTGTTTCTTGCCGCCCAACTTTTTCCCTCTCGATTCAAAGTTGTAGGCCACCTGGTAGTTTATTCGAGTCAGAAGTCTTGTGATCTCCAGATCCGGACCTCCTTCCTTTTCTAGCAAATCACAAAGGGTTTGAATCAACACCGAGCCCAGAGGATGCATGAATGCACCGTAACCTATAAAACGAATGAACGTGAATGAGAAACTAAAGAGTTTGTGACTTTACAGACTGTATGCAAACAGTGTTATGGAGTTAATAAATCACACCTGGAGATGTGGCATACATGACCGCTGTGTCAATAGGAATGGAAAACAGCTCAGACATGCCGTCCTCTTCCTCTGAGAATGAAGAATCTGCCTCCACCTTCACACCTCCATCCAACTCACACCCTCTACAAGCCTGAAGAGCAGAAATGATAATCATAAACATTCAATCCATACAAGCTTTAAGAAAGTATTCGTAGCATTCCAATGAATAAGATATTAAAAATTCGACTGGATATGACCTATCGATATTTGCTGAAGCACAGAATAAGATGCAAGAATTAGAGTAAGGAAGGTCATAGGAGTTTGTGAGGAAGTTTTCACAAAACGTACCTGAATCAGGAAAAGTTTGCTCTTGTCTGCCATTGACGGGCTTCCAAAGTAGCTGTAGATCTCAGCCAGTTTCACAGCACGTCCGTCAGCACCAAACACAACGCCCTCCTCACCATGACTGGATATGACGCCCACAAAACAATCTTTGACCATTTTCTTGCTCTCTGGGCAGTGTTAATGAGTTTTTTTGAATGGATGTGCAAGTTTCATTTTTGGCGCAATCTCTTCCATGCAAACCTATTGACTCAGAATCAAACTCATCAGTATGATGGGCTCACGTTACCTGCTTTAAATGCTTCACAGATCTCATCTGCTTCGATGTCCATTCTGATGTCCACAGAGAAGCCGAGATTGCTGAGGATTTTGTGAAGTCTTTGATTGTCTCTCTTCACACCGTTTCTCTTGCTTAGATCTGCACCTGGATAGAAGTTCTCCACAGACACTATCAAAGCACTGTTCTTCACAGTCTTGTCAGCTGTGAAAGGAAAATTACAAAAAGACATGATCTTCTCTTCTGTCAAACTTTGAATTTCAGTATAATTGAATTGTGTCAGAATAAGATGGATGAGTTCTCTAATGAGTCTGCATATATACTCTAGTCCAGCCCTAATTTGCATGAACTAATTTGCATGAACTCACTTTTATAGAAAATATCACTCCTAGGCAATAACTTTGTGTCATCACCTCTGTGATTATACAACTTCATTAGATTCTCAAATAA
The DNA here is from genome assembly GCA_039654775.1 of Spinibarbus caldwelli. Classification (NCBI taxonomy): domain Eukaryota; kingdom Metazoa; phylum Chordata; class Actinopteri; order Cypriniformes; family Cyprinidae; genus Spinibarbus; species Spinibarbus caldwelli. Next base: position 5,867,002 of record CM077267.1, read on the forward strand.
CTTGATGTCTGCCAACCTAAAAGGGAATCAACCTTTCAGGTGTTTTTAGGTATTTACACTTCAGGGTAGTTTATTACTATTATTATTATTTTTGGAAATAAATTACTGTTAAAAAAAAAAGAGTTTTCAAAGAAAAAAAAGATTATTTAAGTACAAGTGGGAAATACATTTCAGTCTTTCTACTTAAAAATGTCATGTTTAATTCAATGTGTTACATGCCTTTTCTTTGTAATTATTTGTGAAAATGACTGTTCTAAGTGAACATTGTTCTAAGTGAACATTGTTTCCTAAATCCTATGCTTTTTTTCAGTGTAACATCTTGGCAACAAACAAGCAATTGAGTTATATGTTGACCATATGTTGTAACACTATATGTGGTAAATTGTCATAATGGGAACTTGCATTAAATAACCAATTATGTAGTTTTTGACAAATTTTAAAATAATTATAAAACACTTTTGCTTTTTTTTTTTTTTTTTTTTGCTTTTTTTTTGGCCAACTTAAAATACATGCATTTACAACTTATAAAACATGTGACAACTTAACCAAGCAAAATGTGACTGAAAAACTGTAACAGATATTACAAAAGTGTGATGTTAAACTTTGGATAAAAAGTACAGTTAAGTTTATATTATAATAAATTAGCAGATTTTATAATAGATAAAGTGTATCATATTTGAAACCAACCAAAGTCAAAAAATTTAATTATTGTATAGTCACAAGTTCACATGTGGAATTATGCATACATTCCTTCTGATTACGTACATTGCAGCTTTCCCTGTCTGCCAGACTTCCTCAGATAACTAGGTCTGTACTTACATTTCTGTCTACCTAAGAAACACCAAAGTGTTTCCTGGTGTGTGAGAGTTCAATTCTTATTTCTTCTGCCATAGCTGTATGGAGCAACCCCACTCCAGTGTAGGCTAAACTTTTATGCTACCAATATGACTGAAATCTCATTTACACCCCTTTAAACATTTTTGTTCATTTTTTATTTATAAAAAAGCCAGGTCACACCAACGATAACTATATTCGTGTCCACACCAGTGTTGGGCAGTAACTAGCTACTAGAAACTAGTTACAGTAATAACATTACTTTGTGCAGTAACTAGAAGTGTAACTAATTACTAATAAGATTTCAGTAATAATATTACAGTTACCATCCATAAAACAGCTCATTACTAGTTACTTTTGATGCCTCAACCCCTACTGATTTGAAGTCCAACAATCCAATAATTCCTAGATTTATTTTCATAATTTTCACGACTCATGAACACATGAAGTCACCAGAGCAGCAGGCAAGCTTGGAGTTTGGAAAAGCTTACATTCAACAGATATAAATATTGCCATTAAACTGATTTTGTCAAAAGAAAAGATGATCTGAACACCAATGTGTAAGTTGAGGCTGTGAAGTTACTTTACTCTGGCATTACATGGCTTACCCACCCACGTCCCTCTGATCCCGATATAAATTGTATCCTACTATAATTAAAAAGTCTTTTTTGAAAATAAAACATTTTCTTACAAACTTGTGACTTTTTTGATACAATACATCATAAAATATAATTATATGGGTAACAGAGAAATTGTAGCTACAATTAGCTTTAAGCTACACATGACATTTAATGAGGTTAATACAACACTTTTACTTAAAAGTCATTATCAATAATCATTGAGTGTTTGTAATAACTGACTGCAATCCAGTGTGGATTTTGGGCAAACGATGAGGCAGGAATATATTGTTAGTAACATTTCAGAAGAATTTTGTGGGGAAGAGACTCAATTACAACTTCTGTGGGGCGTGAAAGAAAAGTAATGTAACTAGTAGTGTAACTAATTACTGTTGACAGAAAGTAATAGTAAAGTAATAATATTACTTTTGAAAGGAGTAACTAACGAATAATAAATTACATTTTTGGAGTAACGAGCCAAACACACACATTAAACGTTCTTTGCGACCCTGAACCGCACAAAACCAGTCGTAGCACTGGTATATTTGTAGTAATAGCCAAAAATACATTGTATGGGTCAAAATGATCGATTTTTCTTTTATGCCAAAAATCATTAGCATATTAAGTAAAGACCATGTTCCATGAAGATATTTTGTACATTTCAATTAAATGTATTTGAAATACGTATTTAATTACAAAATACGTATTTGGTAATTTGTATTTTGCTGGACAAAAAAAAAAAAAAAATCAAAATTCAAAAGTAATGTGTAATTAAATACTTTGAGAGACCGTATTTTGTATTTGAAATACTCAAAATACATAATCAAGTAGGCTTTTTTTTTCTCAGATAATACAATATCTTTCTTCAAACACACACACAAAAAAAACAACATTATTTATACATGCATTTATTTAACACACCAAGCTTCTTATTTACATGTCCTTGCATTTGTACATAACACACCTGTACACATAAATACCATATAATTTTTATTTTGTATATTGTGGTCTTTCAAAAAATGATATATTATTATTTCCTATTTACTTATTCTATTTTTATTACCTGTGTCTTGTCTTGTCACTGTCACTCTGTGCTGTGGAAGCCTCTGTCACCATAACCAAATTCCTTGTATGAGTAAACATACCTGGCAATTAAGCTCTTTCTTCACCTGTGTTAATAGTATTGCCAACTATAGTTTTTGCCTAGTTTCTGCAAGTGAATCATGTCCTCTTGGATCCAGACATCAAGTAATCCATGTCATTAATCATTAAGTATTCCATTTTATTAAGGGACATGAGTGCTTTTTTTGCACAAAAAACATAATTTACCACTTTATTTACAAAAATATTATTCAAACACATGTGTTGTGGTACTCTAGTGAACACTCACTCATGTGCGTTGTGTTGACACCAGTCTTCTATGGCATGAACACAACACAAATGCGCTTTAATGCTTTTGTGAACACAATGCAAATCAATATTTTCATAAATAAAGTTGTAAATTGTTTTATTGTGCAAACAAAGCACTCACGTTGCTTAATAAAACTGAGGTTAAACCACTGAAGTCACATGGAGTACTTTAACCATATCTTTCCTACCGTTCTGGGCTAGGAATGTGTAAGTTGCGTAAGGGAAAGCTCTCGGATTTCATCAGAAAGATGAAAGAAGGTCTTACAGGTGTGAAATGACACAAGGGTGAGTATTAACGACAGAATTTCCATTTTTGGGTGAAATAAACCTTTAATTCATCCATGGTTCCAACTGGAATAAAATGAAAGAAGCTGTTTTGGTGCTTAGTGCAAACTGGCTAAATATGTATTAAAATATATACTATCAGATATTGCTCACTGAATGTTATTACAGGAAAGAAGAAAATGTTGCTCTGACAAGTGACGTTAGCTTGCTTGGCAAAAGTACTTGTTTCTATAGACAAACTGAAAATTTTCAAGTATTAAATTAAAATAAATATTATTGCTAATGTCTGAACAGCATGTAACGAAAATTAAAAAATGAAAGCCTTGTAGACTAATTATTATGTGAATGACTCAGGGCGGTTTTGCTTGTAAAATCCAAGGGAAGCTGTCATTACAGTGTAATTTTAATGAACCTCATCTGACGACATGATGTCGGTGAATCTCCAAATTACTATGGAGTGTGTGCAAGAGCATGAGCAATGAGTTACTGACCACAGCTCACTTAACAGCCATCGGTGTTCTACATAGAGCCCTTTAACAGCTAAATATCAACATTTTCAGGAGTTAATCTTTGCTGTTGACAGTGAAATAGCTTGAGCCATTGTCTTGAGTAGGATTAGGTGCTATGACAATACAGTTTCACAGGACTGCTTAATTTTTGACATGCTTATAAAGAAACGATAAAGAAACATGAAAAAATAGAGTGGAGAAATGCTTGATGGTATTCAAGCAAACAGAAATTAGAAGAAATATGGATCAATATATTGTATACATTGTGTAGTGTTAGGGTTAAAGATTATGGCACTGCCTCTTGCACTTGATTACTAGTAAATATTGATTGTATTTTTGTATTTTCAAATTACAAATTACTTGTATTTTAATTAAATACATTTCTCACACCAGTATTTTTGTATTTTAGTTAAATACATTTGATGAGCTTGTATTTGTAAATACGTTTTGATGTAATTGTGCCCAAGCGCTTCAGTTGTGGCTCGGTTGCAGTTCCACCTCCCTGCCTGACGGCGGCAGCAGAGCGCGCAGCTCCACGTCGAGGAGTTGGGCACGCGATTGTCGGTAACGTGGAAGTCGGAGAGGCTTACAGAGGTAGTGGTTTACTTTTCAATAAAATGTATGATTCTTTATTGTATTTAATTATAATATCTGTCGTGATGGTATACGGGGCTTAAGCACTCTTAAAGAGACTGTTTAAGCCTAAACTTGTTAAATTAAGTTTGTTTTGGTAATAGCTGAAAGTGAAACCAGTGTCTGATTGTGATATAACTCTGATATCTGACACGTAATCAAACTAATTCATAAATACTTCATGTTTTAGCGTTTACGAATTCTGCTTACAGTAATGTTAATCATGTAATCTGTGTTTACTAAAAGTGTATGGGATTGCAAAGGCCAAGCAGCTGCTGTGAAGACATGCCTGCAAAAAAGAAAAATGCCGTTCCTGACAGGTTAGTTTGTATAATTTGGCTTGTTTCATAAGGTTTGTTAACTAAAGTGAAGCTTTAAGGATTGTTTGCTAAAGTTGAGTGTCTCCTTTAGATGGACGGACTATACAGCGGTGGGTAAACGGATCCCTGGAACTCGCTTCATCGCCTTTAAAGTTCCCTTAAAACAGGTTTGAAGACATTCACAAACCCTCCACCTGTTGGAAATGTGAATGTGAGCTTAGATTTAATTCCAGTGCTTTCTGTTTAGTATTTCAGATATCATTTAACGCAATCAGAAATCTTTGAACCGTTTGATCTTGTGCGTATGTTGGAGAAGGAAGGACAAGAACTGGGTCTCATCATTGATCTGACCTTCACAACTCGCTACTACAAAGTAGAGGTAGGAATTAAAGCCTAAATAAATAGATAATCATATTTTCTCCTCGTGAACTTGTAAACATCTCCCTCCTCCCTGCTGGAGGATCTAGCTTGACGAGATTGGAGTTGATGAGTTTTTGTCAGGGTGGAGGGAAGTTGTACTTATTGTCTCTAAATGTGTGATTGTGTTTGTGTCAGGATTTGCCAAACACATTGTACCACCTGAAGATCTTCACAGCAGGGCATGAAGTGCCAAACGATGCCACGATTCTCAGCTTCAAGAAGGCCGTCAGACATTTTCTGCGTGACAATGAAAACAACAGTGAGTTATAGTTAATTAAATCAATGTGAAATCAAAAATGGCTTTCTTAATTCACTGTTGTTCAGTAAGATTTTATTAATGTTCCTGAAAGAAGTCTTTTGTGCTCTCCAAAGCTACATTTATTTGATATAAACTACAGTCAAATTGTGAAATATTATTACAATTTAAAATAACTGTTTTCTATTTGAATTTATTTTATCATGTAATTTATTTCCATTATGCAAAGCTGAATTTTCAGCATCATTACTCCAGTCTTCAGTGTCACATGATCCTTCAGAAATCATTTTAATATGATGATTTACTACTTATGAAACATTTATTATTACATATACATGTTCCTTGTCATATAGTGAACAATTCATTGCATGTTAAGAAAAATAATGCAAAAACTTGAAATTAATTTCTTTTCAGACAGTCCTAATGTTTAATATCCTATTTCACTGAGAAATATGCCATTACAGAAGTAAATTAGGTTGCAAACATTGTTTCATGTTGAGTTCAGCTGGAGTTAAACAAAAAAAAAACTGGCTTTTTTTTAACAGATAAGCTGATTGGTGTTCATTGCACGCATGGTTTGAATCGCACCGGCTATTTAATATGTCGGTGAGTAAAATTACTTTCTTTTTGCTCATTTTCCATATTCGTGATCCTTTAACTTTGTCTTTATATGAGCTAGTGCACCCAGCAGTTGTCACTGTTAAATATTGTGTCATAGATACCTAATCGATGTTGATGGGATGAACCCCAAAAAAGTGATTAATTGTAAGTATACTCAATTAATCTTACTGTATGTATTTGCATGCTTTTAGGTATTTTTATTTGAATGCTCTGATTTCTTCCAAGTATTCAATGAATCAAGGGGACACTCAATTGAGAGGAAGAATTATCTTGATGACCTGAGTACGGGCCCCAAGAGAAGGTGAGCTCTTCTACATGACATTAGAGCCTTGTAAAGCACACTGTAGTATATTTAATACATGAATTTCTAAGGCCTCTAAATTATCAACATGATTAAAACTGCAGAAAAACCTCTTGTACACAATTTACTACATGCCTTCTGCTGTCTGATTGGTACCTCTAAGTATCATTATAGAAATGTTCAGGTCACAGTACACTTATTGTTTGTGATATTCAAGATAAACATTTGCTGGGCTGAAACAACTTATGTTTTTTTTTTTCATATTAAAATGTGACGGTCAAATATGGTCATCAGTCTTTTAAGGAATGTTTGTTTGTTTGTTCATCTCTTAATCACCATTGTATTGTATTGCATTATATGTTTTGCCTCCCACAATAAAAACTACAGTTTTGATCATAAAACTGAGCATTTAATATCAAGTGATATTTATATGCATTTTATGTAAGTAGTTTGTTATGCTGTTACATAGAACTCTTTGATTTATATTACTGGTTATCAGAATTTCATGTTTTTGACTATATAAATATCAGCAACTTCACCAAATTGTATATATTTGCTCAGTTTGGGCTCAGTTTTTTCCTCCTCGATTATATGATACGAAACAAACCACATATGCAAACTTTTTTAGATTTTATTTTATAAATTGTCTAAATGTTCAATCAACTGTTCCATTTAAAATTTCATTTAAAAAAAATATAAATATATATATATACATATATATATATATATATATATATATATATATATATATATATATATATATATATATATATATATATATAATTTTTTTTTTTTTTTTGGACTTTTATTGTATATGTCAGGCTTTACAGTGTTAACTTTGCAACTTTGCATGCAGTAATGAGGGAATGGAGGAACCAGACCAAGAACCCGCCCAGGGACTTGCAAGCGAGCCACGAGATGATGCTTCTCATCATCGAAGGGAACAGCCTAACCATGATCCTCCTTTTAACGGACAAGGACCTCACCAATGGCACAGTGAACCCCAGAATCAGTTTTTGTAAGCTCAAATAATCAAATCTTTAGACAACATGAAATCAAAATGGTGTTTCTGACTGGAAGAAAGCTGTTTCTCTACTCAATCTCACAATTTCTCCTCAGACCGTTTCAACAGAAGAACAACAGGACTTGGTTCGGACCACCTGAGCACCAGTCCTTCCGTCCGCCCTTGATTCCTCATCCACCGCTGGGCTTGAGACCAATGAGTCCCTGTTTTTCCAACCAGAGCACCAGAGAATTCCACTTCGGACATTATCCACCTCCACTTCCCTCCTACAGGTTAGGTGAGCCATACCACAATCCACACGCGCCTCCAGATGGATCCACAAGACCTCCAGGGCCTCACCGAAAACCTCGACATAGACACAAGAAAGATTCGAAAGATAGGACTCCTCACTGAAACGGAGACTTCACATGTTTATCCCAAACTGCTGGACTGTGCTTTTTCTGAACTCAAGCTGCTAGTCCAATTGTTAAATGATTCTCTCTGTGGAGGAACTGTTCTTTTCCTTTTTGTAGTAAATGAATTTGGTCCCCTAAAAAGGTTAACAGCTTTATTAGACTCTGCTAGCTAATAATATTACTTATAAGTTTTATGATGGTTATCTGTTATTAGGTCATTTTATCCAGCAAATATAATTCACACACATAATCTATAACTGCTGCTGATCTATCATGCCTTTAGGTTTAAATGAAGTGAAATATTAAACACCATTGCAGTATGTGCAAGTGCAGTTACAGTTGTTTTATTATCTTATTATATTTTGCATATTTTG